>JAJOZX010004378.1:0-7500 GCA_023014485.1 Bathynomus jamesi
TAAACACACTCACCTTCTCACTTTTATTTAAGACACTCACCTTCTCACTTTTTTTAACACACACACTTCCTCACTTTTATTTAACACACTCACTTTCTCACTTTTATTTAAGACACTCACCTTCTCACTTTTCTTTAACACACACCTTCCTCACTTTTATTTAACACACTCACCTTCTCACTTTTATTTAACACTCACCTTCTCACTTTTCTTTAACACAACACTTCCTCACTTTTATTTAACACACTCACTTTCTCACTTTTATTTAACACACTCACCTTCTCACTTTTCTTTAACACACACACTTCCTCACTTTTATTTAACACACTCACTTTCTCACTTTTATTTAAGACACTCACCTTCTCACTTTTCTTTAACACACACACCTTCCTCACTTTTATTTAACACACTCACTTTCTCACTTTTATTTAACACTCACCTTCTCACTTTTCTTTAACACCCACACTTCCTCACTTTTATTTAACACACTCACTTTCTCACTTTTATTTAACACACTCACCTTCTCACTTTTCTTTAACACACACACTTCCTCACTTTTATTTAACACACTCACTTTCTCACTTTTATTTAACACACTCACCTTCTCACTTTTCTTTAACACACACACTTCCTCACTTTTATTTAACACACTCACTTTCTCACTTTATTTAACACACTCACCTTCTCACTTTTCTTTAACACACACACTTCCTCACTTTTATTTAACACACACACTTTCTCACTTTTATTTAAGACACTCACCTTCTCACTTTTCTTTAACACACACACTTCCTCTTTTATTTAACACACTCACTTTCTCACTTTTATTTAACACACTCACCTTCTCACTTTTCTTTAACACACACACTTCCACACTTCCTCACTTTTATTTAACACACTTCACTTTCTCACTTTCATTTAACACACTCACCTTCATTTACGTAATCTTTTGTGTCCAACCTTTTACACCTCGTATTTCTGAAATTTTAGTTTGCTTTTAATCTACATTACTTTTTTCTCTTTTTTAACATTTTGTTTACAAAATGTTAAACTCTGAAGAAAGTACATCATTTTTATGAGATTCTCTCATAAACAGTGAAATCGCGTAATTACTTTCCACCTTACGTGTTTAGTCTTATATATACTCTTTACCTAGCAATCTTTGGGTATACGTTACAGTCAGTCGTCCGCGCTCGTTACTTCGTGGGTATAACGCAGTTTCCCTATAAGCGAAGTGAAGGCACTATTAAAGTCGGGGGTTCAACTCACGATCGTGCTGGTTAATTAGAATCTGAGAATTAGTGCCGTGGGCCGCATTATCTCGGCTCACTTGAAAGAGTATTATTATGTTATAGTCAATGCGTGAAACCAGTCATTTTAGGTAGTGCCTAAAGTTTCAGGCACTTCAAGTAATGCCTAGCTCTGACCCTAAATTTCTTCGTAAAAGTTAGGCTATTTTAACCGTAATACGGTTATTGTACTTTAAATGGATTTATAAACAAAGACTCGTTTCCCCTCTCGAGTCACCAGAGAACTCTGCCTGTCAGTTTCCTACACTTCTTCAGTGACTTACGCACCTTAGGTTAAGTTAGCCTCGTCTTTTTGCCTAACTTATAATCTTCTACGCGTAATATAACCTCACTCAGCCCTATAGTTAATACTCAGCATGACGGCGCTGATGACGTAATGATGACGTCACGAATCACGTGGTAGAGAACATTATTGATGACGTCACGAATCACGTGGTAGAGAACATTATTGATGACGTCACGAATCACGTGGTAGAGAACATTATTGATGACGTCACGAATCATACACGTAGCTGATGATGCCATCAACTAGGGTAATGGTTTTTTTCAGTTTTATGAACTGTAAAAATTTTAAATAAAAGTAAATTTTTCTTGTATAGTTTTAGTCGCTACTTCAAAGAATAATATTCTTTTTTTTTTAGAAACGTAAAGAAATTATAAAAATGTGCATTTAAAGTACTATTCTTTTTTTTGGAGAAAAAGCCTAGACTGAAAAGTTAGAAATATGGTGAACCATTTTCTTGAAAAAGATCATTGTCGTTCCTGCGACGCTTTAAATAGGGTTTGGTTGTGTTAGGTTAGGTTAGGTTAGGTTGGTTAGGTTAAGTTAGGTTTGGTTGTAAGGTTAGGTTGGTTAGGTTAGGTTGGTTAGGTTAGGTTTGGTTGTTAGGTTAGGTTAAGTTAGTTTAAGTATAGTTAAGATTAGTTTAGTTTCTCATCTTGGTAGCATACCTCTCTTAAAAAGTTGTTGTAATCAACCACAGTAGGATGACTCATATCAAGTTCATCTTTGCAAAGTTTGACGCTTGTATACTCTTTACACTAACAAAAACAACAAAAACAACAACAACAACAAAGCTTACGCCTAACTTGCTTAGGTGCGTAAAAATAGCGTACGCTACGCTTTGATTAGTACTTTGAACGCGAATTATTATAATTTTTTTCCGTTTCTCCCAAAAAAGAATGTAATTTTTTTTAAATTAGCGGATAAAAAACTATACTGTAAAAATGTATTTTTATTTAAAAGTTTTACACTTCATAAAACTCAAAAGATCCCGCTGAAGAAATAAAATATTTTGAAAAAAAATACTGAAAAATTCAAAATTCAGCAACAATTCATAATTGGTTGAAAAAATAATTATCCCCCCCCCTTATCCCCCCATTAAAGAATAACCTTCGAAACATTTGTCATTTATTAAAATTTCATAAATGCTTTACAAATATTTGAGAAAACGTAGCTTCGTTTGCAGGAAACTAATAACAATCTGAAAGGACAGTGCATTCGTCTCCAATTTTTTTTCTTCTTTTAAATGGTCACATTACTTTTCAACCAATTATGAATTATTTATGAACCTTGAAATATATTTATTATCTTTTCATATATTTAATTTCGTCGAACTTCTTTCCACAACTGTACGTGGATAACTGAGAAATAATAAATTTTTCATCGATAAATTCCCGATAAATGGATAATCGATAGAAAGTAAAAAGAACAATAAATGGAAAAAATGGAATGATAATAGAAATTAAAAGAAGAAAAAAAACAGGTTAAAAAATGGAACGAGTAAAGTAAAATTAACATCGAGAGACAATGAAAAGAGATAAAAGAGACTTAGTAAAGAGAGATAGAAGGAAAAAGGAAATAAATGAAAAAGACATATATTAATGTATGTGTGTGTATATATATATATATATATATATATATATATATATATATATATATATATTATATTATCAGTATATAGGGAATGAAAAACGGGGGGAAAAAAATATAGCGTTAATTAAAAGATAATTTTCTGTATAATAGAAAATAGGATTAAAAAAAAAGATATAAAGATAAGTAGAGAGATAACAGTTACGGAAGAAAGAAATAAAGAAAATTTGTAATAATAATAATAATAATATTAATAATTAGGAGGAAGAGGACCAGAAACTATCACTGCACTCAAACCAAACAAATACCACCCCCACTGAGCTAACTCCCTCGAGAATCGAACTCCCGACCTCAGTCACTTCGCTTATAGAAAAACGGTGTTATACCCAGTGAGCCACGAGTATGATGCATTCACACCTTACAGTACTAACTCGGGATCCTTTATTATGACGACAAGAATCTAAAACAAGAAATATAAAATTTACTAAGTCGTGTAAAGAGATTAAATAAAACCTGAATTTGGGTTAAAATCGATATAGCTAATGTAATTCCATGTTTTACTGTATCATCAATAAAATCACGCTACTTGAGACCGTTAAAATGGCGAAAAGTTGGTATGAATTAAAGAAAAGTCTAAAAACGTTTGTGGAAATTTCAGAAACGTCAAATAAAGCGAAAATAAAAAAGATTTACTGAAAAGATGAACCGAAAACACCGAAATACCGATTTTTAAGATATTAAATTTGAGGATTGTATGTGTATGTGTGTGTGTGTGTGTGTGTGTGTGTATGTGTGTGTGTTCATGTGTGTGTTTGTGTGTGTGTGTGTGTGTGTGAGAGAAAAGAGAGAGAGAGAGAGAGAGAGAGAGAGAGAGGCTACAATGGGTTAAATTAATATAATGGTGTAAATACAGAGTATAAGTTATAAGGTATAAACCTTTTTTTTCTGTCGTGAGAAGTGATAGATTTTCCTCTAGTCCCCCAATAAAATCAAAATTATCTATCCATCATCCTTATATACACACACACACACACACCCATCCATTTATTATTCGCGTAGAATGATGGAAATGAGCCACGCTTGAAGGATTACGACGCTGAATAGAAATTATGCGCCGTGATTCGTTTTTTTTTATTATATTATGATAATACTTTGATTTATCGCAGTGGTTCCCAAACTGTGGTACGCGTACCACTGAGTTACTGCGTAGTTTTACGTAAATAGATTAAAAGGAGAACTAAAAATAATGGTAGCGTATAATGTAGATCGGCCTTAAAATATAAATTGGGGATAGTGGTTGGTCCGATAAATTTTCCTGTTTTGCTGTAGGTGGTACGGAAGGAAATAAATTTGGGAACTCCTCGTCTATTGTTTCGTGCAGTGCTTTCCAACCTTTTCATGATGGCGACACACTTTTGATGTATCAAAAAGGATCCGACACACCATTTATATTTTTAAACTGTATTTGTAGAGAAGTTAAAAATATAGTGACAATCAAAGAAATAATTAAGAGCACTGAGTTAAAAAAGTAGCATTGCAAAGAAAACATTTGTTTAATGAGATACTTGAGCTTAATGATAACTACATATTTTGTTTATATTTGGAGAAATATGTGATAAGCGCAATCCCATTAGAAACCTTGGATAATTTCGCGACACACCTGGGAAAATCCGAAACACACGAAAGTGTCGGGACACACTGGTTGGAAACCATTGGTTGAGTGTTTTATAATGTTGGAGCTCTTAAATAGCTTTGAAATTTCTGTATGTAATATTAAACCTATTTATTCACCATTTTATTTTTCTCAACTAGGATACACAAGAACCAGCCTCCGTAGCTCAGTGGGTTAACACCGTTTCCTATGAGCAAAGAGAAAACACTGAGGTCAGGGTTTCGACTCCCGATGTGCTGGAACTAATATTGAAGAGTTCGTCTGGTTTGAACGTCATGCTAGTTTCTGACCTCCTTTACTAAACACAGTAGGCAAGAATTCTTGCAATGAATTATTGCAAAAATTTCAATAATTTTATTCTCATGTTGTCTGCTCGCAGACGGGTCAGGGTTGCCTAGTGGTGAAACCACCGAGGTGTTAATTTGAACTTTTCGCTCACCCTGTACTACAGAACTCATAAATTGTAATCAGTTTGGAGTCTCTAGTAAATCTAGTAATTCATTAAACCGACTATTCGTGTATTCCGACTGGGTTTTCGTCTTTAGCTGATCGGAATACCAAATGTCTACCGTATAATGTATGTACAATGTATGTATCAATGTAAAAACCGTATTTATATAGAGATTTTAAATTGCAAAACACTATAAACACGTGTAAATTTAAAACATACGTGTATGTTACGCTTAGAAGATTCATTGTTCTAAATACCATTAATTCAAAGCTTAAACACAAGTAGGCCTATCTAGGCTCTAAACGCATTGTTTGAAAGCACCGTTGAAGTTTTAAATATCAATGCACTGAGTTGTTTTCTCTATTTTAAGTCGTATATATATATATATATATATACACACCTTTGGTTAGCTTCCGCCCGAATTGTTCATTCTGACGAAGGTCAAGCTTTTCACTCCACCTTAGACCTACAGTTTAACGTGGAATCCGAACTACGCCCCATAAGCAGCCCAGCGTCTTAATCACTAGGCCACCTAGGGTACCCATTTATCTACCAACCACTTTCTTTATTGTGTGGAAGGATGAACAGCTGGGTTTTGCTGCGCGCCGGCTGCCGTCGGGTCTCGAACCCGGGGCCGATGGATTCGTAGTCAGCGACGCTAACCACTACACCACTGTTATTGCTCTGTTTGCGTATGTGTTGCGCATGCGCGCTGGTCTCGTTTGTCAGTTGAAATATTTTAGTTTTGGCGGAGACATATACAAATAGATGGTCCGTAAAAATTAATTAAAGGTGATTACGGCTTATATTATAATTAATTATCTCATACTACAAAGTGTTGTAAGTTTTATATAAAAAAAGTGTGAAATGATAAACATGTATTTAAATCTGACTATTAATGAGTTTACGTTGGCAGGAATATACAGGGTGTAAATAAATTATCTTTGCAAATTCAATTAAATTTGAATTTAATTTATAAAGATAATTTATGGACATCCTGTACATTATAAAGGATCACCTGAAGATCTTTCTCCCAGGTAGAGCTGGGGGGTGGGGTGGAAGATCTTCAGGGGGATCGGGCTGGCGGGGGAGATCTTCAGGTGATCCATATATATATATATATATGCCCAGTTAGGTTAATTGATGCCCGGTTAGGTCAACTGAATGCTCGGTTAGGTTAATTGAATGCCCGGTTAGGGCAACTGTACGCCCTTGATGATTGGTTCGGTTAGGTCGTGATATTTCCGTTAGTTTTAACGAAAATATCACAACTCAACCTAACCAATCGTCAAGGGCATACAGTTGACCCAACCTGGCATTCAATTAACCTAACCGGGCATTATATCCCATAGAATGAATTGTTTGTTTTATTTGTCAAAACTGGGTCGAGTATCTCCAGGTGGAGCGGACTAGGATGGAGTATCTTCAGGTGGATCGGGCTGGGGAGAAGATCTTCAGGTGGACACTCTGGGGTGGTGAAGATCTTCAGTTGATCCATTATAAATCATAGGCCAAAGAATCATTACAACTTCTGCTGGTGAAACATGAACATGGGATTGGGGGAAATATTATTTCACTTCATAAAGTCCTCTTTCAGATTTTTAAAGTTAAAATTTGTTACAAAGATCGTGATTGGCCGAAATTATTTACGTGGGAAGTAATTAACCAATCTAAAACGACTGTCTAACCTAGTGTAATCTGGTCTCCGTGAAACATAATATAATATTAGGCCTATTCTAGAACAATTTCAGAACATATTTTAACGAAAATGAAGGATTTATATATATTATCATTTCCACCTTTCCTCTAAATTCCATTTTTAAGGATACATTTATAGAATTTTTAATAAAATTTTTTTTAATTAACTCAAAGATTTTTTGGAAAATTAAAATGTGATGTAAAAATTTTTGCTCGCGGCATATACTCCTAATTCAATCCCTCAACCTCATTCGTTTCTCATCACATTCTGCCTTCTTGCCCTACCTCCACTTCCACTCATCCTCACTTTCCACCTCTCTACCTACCCAATTACTTAATCCTCCCCACGTAATCTATCATTCATTATTTCCACTCTACACTACCTCAGCGCAGCCTCATATGAAAAGATTTTTATCTAAACATGCCTATACTGTAAGCATCCAATACTTTAAACATGTTTAGATTTTGATGGTATGTGGAAAAGTGGGGACAAGGG
>JAJOZX010004378.1:12500-17500 GCA_023014485.1 Bathynomus jamesi
ATATATATATATATATATATATTCGACCAGCTATTCTAAATTAGCATTTTCAGAGGTCTCTCGGGCTCAATTCTGCTTTCTACTTGTGTGAGGCCGGAAAAATGGCTTATCTATTTGCTTATTTGCATTATGAGAATATTCATGTGCTGGTAATAACATCAAAAGTTAAATTAACATTATATCTATAATGTGTATATATATATATATATATATATATATATATATATATATATAGGCAAAGTGAGAATCATGTTAACATCAAACGAAATTTTAGAAGCATTTTTAGATGCCAGATGAGCGAAAGTGTTCATAAAATAGAAATTGTTTCAATACCTGAAACAGTTGTCTAACGTTAACTAAACAGTCACTAGAGGGCGCCATCTATAACGTGTGAGTTTCATCAACGCCTTTCAATCTTATTATCAATCAGTTAGGAGGGCCAAAGAGTGGCACAGCGCTCGGACCACACTAATGCAGCCTATTGCCCCGACTCCTGGATTATTATTAACCAGCATCAGCGTGAGTCGAACCCCTGACCCCAGTGCGTTCACTTCACTTATAGGGAAACGGTGTTACCCAGCGAGCTACAGGTGTTGGTTTTCAATCTAATTGATGTAACATAAAAAATAAAAACACGTTCAGAGATTTTGGAACATACACACTTCTGTCGGGATTAAAGCACTTTGCTTGTGTGCACAATGGGTTTAGTATACTTCAGCGCTATCTTACCCACTACGCCATAGAGAGAAAGAGAGAGAGAGAGAGAGAGAGGAGAGAGAGAGAGAGAAGAGAGAGAGAGAGAGAGAGAATTTGGGATAATAAAAACAAATTTTTGTATGACTTTTTTAGCGGATTCGGTTCTACAACTTACGCATATATACACGAACACTTGCGTTCAGATGATGTAGCGACCCGTGGTTCGGAACCCACGTAAAGCTGTAGTAGGTCCCCCTCCGTCACACGACCTTTTTTAGCAGTTACGAAGGAGGCTAAACAATCTAAACACAGTATTATCATTTCTTAAAAAATACGATTCATAGGTTTTAAACAGTCCTCCCCTGGTTAGTTCTCAGTGGCTATAAGACATATTCCATGGAATATGATTCAAAGTCCAGTTTCTGCTCTTAATTTTGTGGTTATCTCTCTCTCTCTCTCTCTCTCTCTGAATTTGATATTTGGAGAACCAAAAAGATGACATTTTTAAAGTCTGTATACTTGTATATATATACGATATACAAATATATGTATCTACTGAGTTTAAGATACATGTAGCGCGTTAAATATCTACTCACAAAATCTGGAATCAATGTGATATATAGTTTATAACTAAAACCACATCTTCTGTTGATTCCACACTTTATGGTCACCCTGTATATAAATTCTTTAAAAAAAGAAAATAATTTTACTTGAAAATTGCTTCTAAAAATTCGAAGACACAAGATCACATTTCGGATAAAAACTAAAAATTGATTGGTTGGTTGGTTATTTGCTTTTGGTTTTAACCTCTGGGTCAGCCAGGTAGGCTATTTACACAGAGGGAGGACATTCAGTTCAACGTGAAATCCGAATCGCGGGTCGCTATATCATCCGAACGCTAAGAACCCATCGAAGTATTGAAGAGATCGAACGTCGATTAACCTCGCTGATCGAACGGGAAGCGGTATTTCGCCGTGGTTACGACGTAGCCAACTAAATTTAAAAAAAAAATCCAAAATTCTTTGAGAACAAAATAAGATTAAGAAAAATTGAGAACTTCCGTGTTCAATCAACTCGGAATGACAAATAGGTCCACGTTTCACTCCAACTGTAATGTAATTGATATGAACTGCCTTCCATTTCAAATGGTTTATATGTGTACGATGTCTGGGTAAAATTTAAGATTCGTGATGATAAACATGTTTTTCTTGGAGTTCGGAATAATGACTTAAACCTAACCTAATCTAACCTAACCTAATCTAACCTAGCAACCTAAGCCTAACCTAATCTAATCTATAGCGTAACCTAACCTAACTTAACGTAGCAACCTAAGCCTAACCTAATCTAATCTATAGCGTAACCTAACCTAACTTAACCTAGCAGCCTAACTAAGCCTAATCTAACCTAGCCTAACCTAATCTAACTCACAACAACTTATCGATTTTATGTCATGTTGATCAGTTGTTGTTAGTCCATTTATTATTCGCTTCATGAAGTAAGTTTTAATATCAAATATTTTAATTTCATGTAATCTAAATACTATTTAATATTATTATTATTTGTGAAAAATTAAGGCATATAATGAATTTTGTGTATAGGTTATTGGTTCCTAAATCACCACACACACACACACACAGACAGACACAGACAGACAGACAGACACACACACACACACACACACACACACACACACAAAGAGAAATAGTAGAGAAAAATCCATAATTTCCCAAGAGAATTTCGTTTTGTCCGCACTTCCTCATTAATTTTTACAGATATTTACAGACTTTTACAGACTTTTACAGACGTAGAGAATAAAGAATTTA
This sequence comes from Bathynomus jamesi, assembly GCA_023014485.1. Lineage (NCBI taxonomy): Eukaryota > Metazoa > Arthropoda > Malacostraca > Isopoda > Cirolanidae > Bathynomus > Bathynomus jamesi. Next base: position 15,020 of record JAJOZX010004378.1, read on the forward strand.
AACCTAACAATTCTGAATTCCATTTAAAAAGAAAAATTTGATTACTAAATTTTAATTGCTTGAAATTCAATATGGATTATTTTTACTTTTTTCAAAACTCGAAAATATTGACTCCGATCTTTTATTAAGTTTACCCATCATCCATTTCCTTTGTAAATATTTACATAGTTTCATCCTGGAATCTATTATTTCGTTTCCTATAACAAGGATACAAAACGTGACAAAAACAAATGAATAACGAAAGGAAAACAAAGCAATATATAAAGAACGTAACGGATATGAATAAATAAATAAATCATCCACCGCTCCCCCCCCCCTATCCCCCCACCCACCAACCCAAATTGGGAAAAGAATAAACGGTCAAATTAATTGGATTTGTATTACAGTCCAATTAGATTCTCTTTCCAATTATCTCTCTCTCTCTCTCTCTCTCTCTCTCTCTCTCTCTCTCTGTGTCTCTCTCGCTCGCCCCCCTTTTTTTTCTATCTTTATAAGCGAAGTGAATCTTGTCCGCGGAGGAAAAAGTCGTCTTAGGATGAATTGATTCAAGTTCTGATTGTCGGTTATTAGATTTTAGTTTCAGTTTTTCTTTTAAATCAATATTTTCCTTTCATTTACCATTTTTTTTAGATATCAATTGATTTGCAGCTTAATTAAAGCAGTTTTCAAATTCGGAGCTGAAGGTATTTGCAGAGATTATCTGAAATATATATATTCTTTTTTTTGTAGGTTCCAATAATTTTTTTTTCAGCTTTTGGAGTAATAGGTTGAATTATTTCTTCCAAACATGGATTTAACTTGAGTTTTGTCTTTTTTCTTTTAAATTGGTGTGCGTGTGTGTGTGTGTGTGTGTGTGTGTGTGATATTTTTCGATTTTAATTATTCAACACTTACAGAGACTGAATTTTTCCTGCAAATTCGTCATTATCCAAGTTCTTAATTTGTTAAGTATTCGTAAATATGAATAATTATCATTTGGTTTTCAGTGTTAGACCATAAATAAGTTTCCTGTAACTTGGAGTTGTTACAGTAAAGAAATTCTGGGTTACGCGGGAATCAAATTTATTCGACGGGGTTTGACCTAAACCTCAGTGCATCTCTGAAGATAAGTTCGTGTTATCTTTATTCTTTTCGTGACGACATAAAAACCAAAATAAAATAAGCCTGTTGAGATTTATTTTGTCCAGAACTATAATTTTTATCTTCATTGAAGTTCAAGAAGAGAGAAGCAGAATTTTGTATTCAGACGTCAGATTTTTTCTGACGTGGATATTATATATATATATATATATGAATGTATATCGAGAGAGAGAGAGAGAGAGAGAGAGAGAGAGAGAGAGAGAGAGAGAGAGAGAGAGAGAGAGAAGAGAGAGAGAGAGAGAGAGAGAGAAGAGAGAGATATTCTGGATTGGGCTCCTAATATTACGATTGTAGACAATTCATTTTTCATATCAACAATAAACCCTAATCTCACCCCATGCAATTATCCTTCAGCGCAGTCTTAAGTTTGAATCTCTGCCAGATCCAAACCGGATTCACTTTCGATTCCGGATCGAATCCGCGTTTATTCATTAAATTTCTTTAATTATTTATTCACTAACAGTACACACACACACACACACACATATATATATATATATATATATATATATATATATATATATAAGAAGAAATAATTAAGTAGATAAAGGAATAAATATCTTATTTACATTTACATTTAAATACAAACGTAAATTTAATGAATTTTCGCCAATGACATTTTTTTCTCGTGTTTTACTGTTCGTTTTACGGTCTGTAATCAGGTAAAGGAAATATGTTCAATATCAAATTAAGTGGAGATCATTTGCATTTGTAAATTAGATGACCTGGATGACCTAGATGACCTAGAAGAATATATATATATATATATATATATATATATGTGTGTGTGTGTGTGTGTGTGCCTCGGTGGTGTAGTGGTTAGCATCGCTGACTACTAATCCACCGGCCCCGGGTTCGATTTCTGGTGACGGCAGATGGCGCGCGGCTAACCCAGCTGTTCATCCTTCCACACACATAACAAAAATTGGTGGGTAGATAAATGGGCAACTGGGTAGCCCAGTGGTAAAGATTCTGGGCTGCTAATTTGGAGGTCGTGAAATCGAGTCCGACAAGGACTCTGTAATTTATGACTGCCCGTGGGAGGGTGTGGTTCGGATTCCACGTTAAACTGTAGGTCTGAGGTGGAGCAAGGAGTTTGATTTTCGTCAGAATGAACAATTCGGGCGGAAGCTTTACCAAAAATGTCACAGAGAGAAAACTACTCGGTCAGAACAGCTAAAATATAAGTAGTTAAATCGCGTTACATGAACCAAATCGAATTTCATAATCTTGAAGTTCGACCTTATGCAAGTACAGTATAAGGGCTATGAATTTCAGATTTAAAACTACATTTCAGATTTACGATGAAAATGATTAACCTAACTTAATCAGGTTAACCTA